>JAAGKR010000679.1:0-45989 GCA_011419295.1 Clarias macrocephalus
ATTTATTTATTTATTTATGTATTTTTTCATTCATTGAGCTCTAGGAAACTTGCTTTCCTGGGAAGGTCTTCATGAGAGCCAGTTTCATCATGGAGCTTGATGGGTTTTGTAAATGCATTCGACAATCCTGTTCTTGCAGGACAGCCGACCTTCATGTCTCAAAATAATAACTGACTGTTATTGCTGTGACTTATCACAGCTATATGCTACAGCGAATGTGTTACTAGCGTCAAAGCCTTTAAAAGATTAAAGCTAGAAATAAGCTGATCATCTTTAATGTAATCAGTGATATTACTATTATTTCAGATTGAAGCCAATGCACACGTCCCTCTGTCTTTCTGTCTTTCACACCTAGTTCACGCTAAGTTGCACTTCTTTCGTCGACACTACCTGTTTGAAGTAGATTGTTACATCCTGCACATGGCGGTTCATATAACAACCTCACTTGTTTTACTCAACATTTTGATCCGATCACATGACACTCACATTTCAGGTAACAATCTACTTCAGGTATTTTATACCCCCTCACCTCGCAATGTTGCAGAAATGTTTTCTCTAACGCTCTAAGTGTTTTATCTTATAGTGGCGCTTCACATTACCGCTTGTTAAGAATAAACATGAATAAACAATCGTCTGTCCATACATCTTCGAAGATTCAGTTTTCAAAAGTGACACACCTTTTTTGGAGTACGTCAAAAAGTAACGTCAAAAAGTAACGTCCTCAACACTGTGCATGTCATGCTGTGTCATGTGCAGTGTTGGAGACGTTACTTTTTAAAGGAACTAATTACATTTTATTTTACAGAATTACTGAAATTACTGTTAAAAAGTAATCCGTTGCATTACTGCGTTACTTTCTGATAAAAGTAACTAGTTAGAGAACTTTTTCCATTGCAGAAAATGAAAACTCCTTTGTGCTTCCTCATGCAGGTTGTTTTAGTCAAGACCTTCATAATTATTCTACCATCATCACTCAGCGAAGTTCGGCCCATAATCTGTTAACTACTAATACCCCTATTTCACCTACGCGGTTTCGCGCGGTGGCCGTAAGTACGGTTCATCATGATTCACAGAGAGTTTCGGCGCTGTGATTAGGTTTCCATCTTTCCGGGCGCCGGTCCTTACATAGTCAAACCACTTAGGTGAGAGGGGTATAAGAGCAGGAATAGCGGGGGGGGGGGGGGGGGGGGTAACGGGGGCGGGGCTTGTAGGACAACTTTCAAACACACACACACACACACACACACACACACACACACACACACACACACACACACACACACACACACACTAATGGATTGGGAATCATTGCTGTCCAGCCCATAAAGTGTTATAGTCGTTTCGGTGTCTCCTGCATAACAGACAGAATACAGATGTTTTCTGAGATTGGTTTCAGGTCCTCCAATGTGTGAAACATAAAGATATTATTGGAAAAAGCGAGTTCTGACCAAACATTTCTTTTATTTATATACATTTAATAATCTAGAAAGAGAAAATAAATACAGTATTGTAGAACCTTTCTAGCAGTGTCCAGTTCTCTTACTGAACTTCCCATCGGTAAGCCGCTGCTCACGTATCATTAGGGAGCGGCGTAACACATATGCTGGAAA
Organism: Clarias macrocephalus; assembly: GCA_011419295.1. NCBI lineage: Eukaryota > Metazoa > Chordata > Actinopteri > Siluriformes > Clariidae > Clarias > Clarias macrocephalus. The sequence continues at coordinate 1,611 of JAAGKR010000679.1, forward strand.
ACACTATCCACCCTTTCCGCTTGCATGAGCTCACAGATGCCCATGATTGGCTAGTGTCGTATGATACATGCAGGAAAGTAAGGACCCGAGGGAGCACTTCCAATCTGCTCTCTATGCTCCCGGCTACAGATGTTGCACTAGGGGCGTTAACATGGATTATCAATTAGGATTTTGAGCACCCAAGGCCTACAGGAACATTAGACTCGTCTGGTCTCATCGCTTAGAAAAGCAAATGCAGCCCAAATAGCAGAATAAAAGCTGGTTATTTTGGAAAGGCACCAGAACATCCAGTACACCACAGCCTGCCGCATAAAGGGCCCAGCAGGAAAAAGGTCGTCCTCCAAACTTCGCAATCCCATCAAGCTTCCATGAGTGCCAGACACTACAGTACACCTCCAGAGGTGCTGTGGAGCCACGCCCAAAAGGGCCAGAGTCGCTCTGGTGGAACAGGAGGAACCCGAACCCTGGGTTTTTTTCAGCTAGGTTTTAATATTATGGCTGTTCTGTGTATACTGCGTGTTTTGGAAGGTGGGAAATGAATTAACATAATATAAGGCATATAAAGGGTTAATCTGCTTCTTGCTGTTGATCAGGTTTGGGTTCTCGACTTTGTGAGGCTAAAGTCAGCATTGTGAATTACGTTGGGCTCAGTTTGTATATTGTTTCAGTCCTTATTAAAGCCAAAGCCGGAATATTACAATGAAGTAAAGTACAAGGCATATTAGTGGGATGTTTTACCCAATAAAGTAGAAAATGTAATAAAAATCTAATATAATGAATGATAATTGAGATGTTTAAATCAGTTCAGATTTCCAGTAATGTCGTTATAAATAATCACTCCTTCCTAGTCATACGATCCTCTGAGCAACTCTTGGGGTTTATTCGATCAAGATAGATCCTCCAACATCTGTGCGCATCTCACTCACCTGTCCCCGCACCCCTCCAGACGTCTGTGTAGCACGACGAGCGGCTCTCGCGGCTACCTGTCAGGAAATCTCACATTCTCCCACGTCAAGCGATCGTATGCCTGGGCCTTGGTTAAGGCAGGCAGCCATTTAATAATGCAGGTATTACTGCATCACCACACACCCCTCCAGTGGAGTCATTATTGATCAAGAGCTCAATGTGTGTGTGTGTGTGTGTGTGTGTGTGTGTGTGTGTGTGTGTGTGTGTGTGTGTGTGTGTTTGGAATTGACAGATGGCTGGCGTAATGCTGTAAACAGACTGGCAGAGAGTTAGTCTCATGGAGGAATAATGTGACACTGGAGTGCTGTTGACAGGTACTTTAGCAACCGATTTTGCAGAACTGCTAATGCTGAAGATTTGAAAAGGGAGAACAAGCGAGGTAGAAATGCACGTATCAATTTTAGCTGTGAAAAAAACAGATGGACGATCTGACAAATTAATTTAAAGCTGTGTGAAAATTTGTGAGTTTGTTTAGTATATGTTTGTGACGGGGACATGGCAACCGGGGACGAGGATGAATCTGAATGTGTTGCAGTCATTTTTGCAACAATGTGTCGCAACTTTCAAAAACAACTTATTATCAACGTGCATAACGCTGCCAAAAACGTTGCAGTAGGTACCAGCTAGGGCTGAGAAATTAATACCCGAAACCAACATTCAGAACCTCTTATAATATTCTTATACCTTATACACTGAACCCCTTATAATGAAAATTCCATGTTAATTACTTTTTGTTTTATTCAGTTATATTTATGTTTGCATTTATGGTGATAAAATTGCGCCATTCCTTTATAATTCTGCAGGTGGTGCACTCTGAACTATTCACACATTGGCAGAACCGAATCCGTTGTGGCAGGAGCTAATTATTTGTGTAGTTGGTTTAGAATTGTAACGAAATCTGAATGTAAATGTAATATTTACTTGGGATGTTTATAAAATGGTGATATAGCATGTCCCCAACTTAAGAACATTCGAATTACGAATTTCCGCAGATACGAACAGACTGCAGATCAACCAACATCCGTAGACGCAAACAAATTGCGGAAGTAGCTCAAGTGTATTATACAGAAAACTAGACACTGCAGTGCACCAGATACCAATATTTACAATTATATATATATATAATATTTTGTATAAAATGTCTAAAGTCAGGTATATTGTATGTGTGTGCATGTGGAGAAATGAGTCTGCCACACCGGGTTCAATGAATCAGTCCACAAACATGATGATAAAAATGTAAAACTGCCCCGATGGTGAATAATCGAAATTTCTGAAAGTCCTCAATAAAACAGAGTTCATAGTCCATTACAGCTTTGGGACAAAATAGCGTCCGTTCAAGCAGTAGTAAAAACTATGTAGCGTTGTCTTCTCCCCGACGTCTTCACAGTCTCGGTCAGCTGACCCCGCTGTGTCATCCTCGCGACAGGTATAATGCAGAACCAAAACACCAAACCTGTTTGTTTTTTATGACTTACATTGTATATTTGTGTCAAAGGTGTATAAGACCCACATTGTCAGACTTACGAACGAATCTGACATATGAATGTGCTCCCGGGAATGAACTTGTTCGTAAGTCAGGGACTTAATGCACTGATAGAATCGCAATACAAATCAAATCCGCACCTGATAATATCATATCGTCTGGTCTGTAGTGAGTTCCATCTTTAGTAGTCACATGACCCTGTCCAGTCTGCGACATGGATGCAACTCTTTTTATCATGAAACAAAAAAAAAATCCCACCTTTAATAATTGAGAATATTTGCAAAAAGAAATAAAATTAAATTAATATTCAGCAAAAACAAACAAAATAATCATTCATTAATTATAGATGTTAAAAATGACAATATTGTTCAATATAAAATTAAATTAAATAATTGAGGTCATCAGCAGTCGTATAAGCATTTCACTTCATTTCATACTGTGTATGACTGTGTATGTGACGAATAAAATTTTTATTTTAATTTTGAATTTGAATAAATACAAAAAAGTCCAATTAATCATGATATTGATTTCCTGTTGCCCAGCACTAGTGCCAACCCATCATAGGGGAGACGCCAGATACTGTACCTTAGTGATGGGAAGTTTGAACCATTTTAGTGACTCGGTTCTATGAATCTCTTTCATCAAAATGAACGAATCTTTTTTTTTTTTTGAGTTATTTTGTTCATTTCGTTCTTTTGACTAGAAATAAAATAAAATGTTACATTTTCAATAAACAGACCCCCCAACACGTCTACATATACAAATCTTGCCTATACAAAGCAAAATCCTTAGTCTTGAATTAACACCCAGAGTGTTGATTTAACACTTTCAGAGTACATTCGTGACCAATAGGTCATATATAAACACTTGGGGTGTTAAATCAACACTGGGAATTTTGCAGTGTAGTTCCAGTAATGGAAATATTACAATGCAGCTAAGGACATATTATAAACAGAATGAGCAGCTCACCATCATATCTTCTAGTCCGAGTCGTTCGTTCTTTTGAATCTATTGCACTTCATAGCGTCTATGGGAGTCACGTGACAATAGAACGAACGACTCGGACCAAAGACTCAAAGGTAATGACTCATTTCTGTTTCCTGTACATAACCTACGGAGGTTTTGCGATGCTTTGCGCATGCGCGCCCAGTAGAAAATGAACGAATCACTCTCCGAGACTACTCGTTCTTCTGAGTCACGTTAAAGACTCGTTCAAAAAGAACGAATCGTTCATGAACGACCCATCACTACTGTACCTCCAGGAAAAGCAGGAAGGAACATGGATGGATGAATGAATGAATCAATCAATCAATATGTTTATGATCATGTTTTGCAAGTGACTCAAGGTTCAAGGACTCAAGACTCAAGACTCAAGGTCAGAGCATCCGACCAGAAATGATTTTACTATAGAATCCATTTCCTCTGACCAGATGGCTACCCTACATGAATATTCACAGTCATTTCTTTGAGAGGAAAATAAAGAAAAAAAGAAACGCATTGTGTTTACTCCCACTGCATAAATGTGTTTGTTGAGTTAGTGTTAATTTGGACCTGAAATTCTGTAGTGAAGCAAAAATACTAAACAAGGCCTAATTTACTGAAAGCTTCTTCACCTTTTTTTTCTTTCTTTCGTTTTTTTTTTTTTTTTTAGATTAATTGCAACCCATGTTCAATGTTCTTCCCAAAACTAAATGTAGGCTACAAAAACGTTAGAAGATTTTTAGGGCATTTTAAAGCTAATCAGAGGTATTTGACTCGAGGGTTAATTCAGACTAAATGAGCCGACGTCAAGGGATTCGAGTTTGTAGGTAAAGTTCATTCACCGAGCAGGTTCTCATAAGGAAAGGAGAGAAACGAGAACAAAGAGGAGGGTAGAAATCATAAACGTATACATCTTCCCCCTTTCCACAAAGGCGGCGACGTGTTCGCTTCACGGCGAGTCTAGTTCTAATGGAGCACTCGATATGAAAAATAGGTCAAGAGCTTTCTTACAATAATTGGATTTAATAATTTAAAGCATTAATGAGGCTTTAGGAGACCTCCTTTTGTTTCGGGCGCAATTAATTCCTACCCCCCAACCGTTTAAATTTGAAACAAGTCAGGTGTGAAATGTTATTTGTCTTGTTTCAATTCATCATCTATTAAAAACCTCACCTCAAGTACACGTCTTTCTGTCTACAGTTCACAGGAAGATCTACAGTAGTGGAGGAAAAAAAAACAAGTTCAGGCTCCAGAATTAATGCGTGTTAACGATCCCCTAAGAAACACGTTGCATTGGGGGGGGGTATTATAGAAAACAACAACAAACTGAAGATTTTGAAATGATTGTGTTAGTGTATTAAAGCGATGCAGCTTGACAGAGAATCCAAATAGTAGTTTATTACTTCCTCACAGCTCAGCGGCTTAAAGCCGCGTCTTAAGAGCCATGCGTTTATGAGTTTATAGACGAACCCATTCAGCGGCGGAGTCGCGCGACCCAGTCGAGAGTTAATGCGCTCTTAAAAATGAGAAAACATAAAACTAGTGCCGTCGCGTTCATTGGGGAAGTGGTACGGGTTCATGCACAGCTCGATTCTGATGGACTGCATATCCAAGGAGGAGAAAAATGAAATATTTCCATGTCATGTAGTGTTTGTCTATGACTACATGGCAGAAATCACTGTATAGCGTTGCGGCATGAACGTATGATACTAATGTGATCTTTAAACCCGTTGGATAAAAGACAGAGAATGTGTAGTAGATCCAAGCAAGCGAAAAGAGAGCACGTCTATGTTAATGTAACGTTTTGGACACATGTTTTGATGAACTTGTAGTGTCTCTTATATACCATTATACTGTATATACTGTACCGTGGCCATTATAACCAGTGGCCACTTTATCCTGTATACAGGGTCACAGGAGCCTAATTCAGGAGACTTAGGGCACCAAGTGCAGTAGGGTCCACCCTGGACGCAAATCCATCACCAGGCAGGCTACCAAACATGAGAAGATTTTTAGAGCATTTTAAAGCTAATCAGAGGTATTCGACTCGAGGGTTAATTAAGACTCAATTAGACAACGTCAAGCCAGTCTCATTTAGCTCATAAGATAGTTTATTATTATTTTTTTTTACCATTATTATTAATATGATTATTTGTTAACAGATGATCAAAGCGAGGCGGCGCGGTGGTGTAGTGGTTAGCGCTGTCGCCTTGCACCTCCAGGGTTCAGGTTCGATTTCCAGCCAGGTTCAATTCCCGTCTCTGTGTGCCTGGAGTTTGCATGTTCTCCCCGTGCTTGGCTAGTTTCCTCCGGGTACTCCGGTTTCCTCCCACAGTCCAGAGACATGTAGGTTAGGTTAATCGGCGTTCCCAAATTGGCCTTAGTGTGTGAATGAGTGTGTGAGTGTGTGTGCCCTGCAATGGATTGGCACCCTGTCCAGGGTGTACTCCGCCTTGTGCCCTAAGTCTCCTGGGATAGGCTCCAGGTCCCCGCGACACTGAATACAGGATAAAGCGGTATAGAAGACGAGTGAGTGAGAGTCTGATTATCAAAGCAATCTAACTGTACTCTGACATACCAGAGTTATTTCCGTCTCAGCTTCATTTTTCTTGCTGTTGTCTCTATACATGTGAAATGAAAGGTATGATATGGGAGGATAGGGTCAGAAATGCAGTAATTTTCTTGGTGAATTTTTTTTTTCAAAGTCTATTAAACAAACAAACAAACAAAAACAGTAGAACTCAAGGCTGTGCTTAATACTGTAAAGTGCGGGCATTTCCATAGGCCAGATGTGAAGAGAACTCAAAGGATTGGGTCTAAACAGCAGTGTAGCCTTAAGAAAACCACTTGTCTGGGGCTAATTGGAAAAAAAAAAAGTCTTCAATTTGATATTGAGCGTAAAGATTGGAATTGGAAAGTGGAGAGGAAGAACAGAGGCAGATGAATTGATGCACCCATCACGCCTAGTGTCTACCGTACAAGCCTGTGTGGGCAGTGTCATGATCTGAGGTTGCTTCTGTCGGTCAGGTCTGGGTTCAGCAACATTATCTGCCTAAGAAATGAGGTCAGCTGACCAACTGAATGAGCAGTTTTTTTTTTCCATAACTGGATTTGTTTTCCCCCAAAGTGACTATGCCAAGAAAGAAAGAGTGGTTCAGGGAGCATGAGACATCATTTTCACACATGGATGGGCCGCCACTGAGTCCAGACCTTAACCTTAATCTTTGGCATGTGCTGTACTGGAGAAGACATTACACAGTGGTCCGGCTCTGACATCATCAATATCCAGTAAGGTCTTGGGTTGAAATGAATGCAACAACAAAGTATTACTGTGTGACTTTTATTTTCTTTGCTGTTCAGGGTATACAGTAATTGACAACATAGATTGTACAGTTTATTCAAAATAATAGACTATGTCATTTAAACAAATCTAAAAACAAAAGTGCTACGGGTTACTCAGGTAACTGAGCAGTGCTTTCTTCCTTTTTTTCTTTCTTTCTTTCTTTCTTTCTTTCTTTCTTTCTTTCTTTCTTTTTGTACAAATAAAATAAAAATCCGACTGAATATGAGGCGATGACGTGACCTGTGGAATTATAGAGGAACTTCAACATATTGCCTTCTCAAATACCGACATATATAAAGTTTATCAAAATCATTTTAAAAGATCGATTTTGGAGTCAATGTGGCGATACATAAATTGACACACCAAACGATTTTTTTTTTCTGCCCATCTCTAATAGATTGATGCATTATATTAAAAAACACCACACCAGAAGCTTTTCAGCCTGGTCAGATTTCTCTCAGCGTTTGTTTTTTTTTTTTTCTTTTTTTTTTTTTTTGCATATCACTGTTTTCTCCAAAATCAATATCACACAATATAACACTGTGATAATGATTACCAAATTCTGTACAGTGAACTTGCAGAACGGAACTGAAACACAGGTGAGTAATCTTTCAGCAGCAGTACGTCCGGCAGATGCTTTGGTGACCTCGGTAGTCAGGTTAAGCCACAACATGCCTTGTGGTGTCTGTAAATCCTGCCGTGTGTAAGCAGAGAGCGCTTTAACTGTATGTGTGTGTGTGAGAGAGAGAGAGATCTGTGTCTTGTTTCGCTCCATGTCTCCTCCACAGGCTGGAGAAGGATTAAGTTCAATCTGTTTTTTTTTTCTTTCCCCCCGTTCTGCATTAGCAGGTTAGCCAGAGCGAGGTTGAAAGCTCCGTTCCTCTGACCCCTGTACAGTAAAGCCCTCAGGATCCCAAAATCCACAGCTTTTCCACTCACCTGGTGCTTCCTTACAAATCAACAGAGCATTTTCGTCTTTCTTTGGCCGACTAACTTCGTGGATTTGTTTTTTTAAATTTTTTATTTTTTATTGCTAAATGTTCACCGCTTTGCTATGTAGCCTGTCGTATACAGTATGGCCATAAACTGGGTATGATTTTGTGCATCCTGTCAACACTGACGCAACCCTGATGTTTATAGTGTAAATTCTGCAAGAGTTCTGACCGAGTAATCTGATTGGACAAGAGGTGTTCCACAAGGGGCGATAATAGGGCATAACAGCATTTGGATATTTTACTATATGTATCACAAGTGTTTTTTAGAATACAATTACACCCGTCAGTCGAAGCAGGGGTTAAAGTAGGTCGATACTGGGGAGAGCGGCTGCCTGTCAACATCTGCATTCTAAACCATCTGCATTCTAAACCAAGTCATGGGTGACTTTACGTCATTTTAAACAACACTTTGTCTCATAAATAATTGCCTCTAAGTCGTTTCTAATTTTCTCTTGTGTTGTTTTATTTACACCTAAGCCAAGCTACAGTACAAAGCAAAATAGCTTCTAAAACAAGCCGGTATCCAAAATCCCTCTCTAACCCCATATCAAGGGTGTATGGACAAGTGATTGTTCACCCTAGCACACTATCTTTCCATTTCGCGCTATTTGGGATTTAATCCTGGAACCCGGAATTTAACGGCGCTCGTATTCTAAAGCGATATGTGGAAATGCAGTATAAAGAGAAACTAACTTAGAAAGATTTACATGACTGTCCACCACCTCCAGAGTCTTTTGGAATTTATAAATAATTTGACCTCTGTTGATACATTGATCACTGCTGATAATAAATCACACTCGAGGTCTGGATATCAGCACAGCTGTGATATCTTGGTCACTCAGTCTGCGCCCTCGTGCCACACATGGAGTATACTTGGGAGGGCCGCCCAAGTACCGTATATTGACAGCTGCCCGAGTATATTTGCGGATCCTTTTTTAAAAATCTCTTCATCTGCCATCCGCGATCGATTAATCGGTATCGGACAGTCTCCTCTCACGCTAGCAGAATAAACAGATAGAGGAGCAGTAGCTCGAGTACTGTACATGCAGTGGACGCCAGCTGCTGCAAAAAGATTATTAATCTGTACTGATGATCACATGTGCTTTGCAGAGAAACTCCTTCTTCTTCTTAAAATTAATGCTTAAAACACAAGAAGCGTGCAGCAACACAGCACTGGACCAATAGAAAAAAAATTATTAACTAAAAAATCAACACTTATACGGAAGTCCCGTTGTGTCTGGTAATGAGGAGGTTTCAGACATTCTGAGTTTCTAATATGTCATGTAGAATCAGAGTTATCATTACAGGGTGGGCCATTTATATGGATACACCTAATAAAATGGGAATGGTTGGTGATATTAACGTCCTGTTTGTGGCACATTAGTATATGTGAGGGGGCAAACTTTTCAAGATGGGTGGTGACCATGGTGGCCATTTTGAAGTCAATAGGAAGAGGGTCATGTGACACATCAAACTTATTGGGAATTTCACAAGAAAAACAATGGTGTGCTTGGTTTTAACATAACCATATGTACGTTCAGAACTATGACTTGCAAAAATGTAGGACTAAAAATGTGCGTATTATTATTATTAGTAGTAGTAGTAGTAGTAGTAGTAGTAGTAGTGTTAGTAGTAGTCACAGAAATAACCTGTGGGTCAGTGTTAGCTAAGTGGTTATTGGGTTCGGACGATCCCAGATTCAAAACCCCATGACCACAAAGTTTCCTTGTTTGGGCCCCTGTGCAAGGCCCTTAACCCTCAACTGCTCAGATGTATAATAAGATAAAAAATATAAGTTGCTCTGGATAAGTGCGAATGCCAAATGCTTAAAATGTGATAAAAAAAAAAAACCAAAACAACCATAAAAATGCGACGTGATCTTTCTGTATGAATGCTATTGTGCTGTTTCTTTGCCTGTGTGACACATTTTTGAAAAAAAATTTTTGTTTGTTTCAAAGTCATGTTTGTGTAGTTGGTTAAAAATAAATAAGATTCAGTTCATCATATTGCCGAGGTTGTGCTAAAAAAAATAATGTCACTGTACTGAAGCACCCTAATGCATACAGTATGTATAGTATAGTTATCCTTATGTATGTTAATCATTTTTGTTAAAGAGTCATTTGATTTTCTAAAACAGTGTCGTTGGAAATTACACATAGTGAATTTTTAAGTCTATTTTTATCTTTTTTTTTTTCATTTATGAACAATGTAGGTCAAAATGTAATAATTCCAATGCATTGTAAGTACATGTGCACAATATAAAAATAGCCTGATTATGTCTGAATTAATTAATTTAAACAAATTAATTTTTAATATCTCCGCTATCTGTGAATAAGATTAAATTTAGATGATTATTGTTTTTCAAGTAAAATGTCTTTTTCTTCAAATAGCCTCTATATTAATTACGTTCTACATGCTACAAGCACACGTGACCTGTGATCAAAAAGTAAAAAACTCATCATTCTAATGTCATACAGGTACAAAGCAAAAGGACGATCATTAGATGCATGTGTTATACAGTATATACTGTAGAAATTGTATATAGAGGCTTCATTTTAAACTCTTACTAAATGTAGTCAAAACACACTCTGATGCAGACAAAACAAGCTTTGAAGCGAGTAATGGTTAAGTAGAACGTTTTTTAACCAATAGAATTAGGTTATATACGGTACCACTTTGGGCGAAAGGTGTTGAAAGTCAAATAAAAATGTCTGATTGGTTTGGATGCCTGCAGTGTTAGTAAATTCAGTGGAGATTGCCGGGCAGATTGTTCTGCTGGGAAACATGGCGCAAAGATCTCATTTTGCAGGTGTGCCGAACAATAGATGAATATATGAAAGACAAAGAAATTCAAGTGTCGACTAGTTGCGTTTACATGGACACTAATTCCGTAATTCCACTAATAATCAGAATAATAGCCGAATCAGAATAAAAATGCCATCTCGAATCAACACTCTGACCTGATCAGATTTATTTATTTGTTATTCAGATTGAAGTAGATTATCGATTAACATCGATTAACAAATCAGTTTAATATGTAAATGTTTGCCATGTAAACCCATCCAATCATTTCTCTCTTGTTGGAATCTTGTTCAAGGCTGTTCCTTCTGCACATGTTTGCCCCGCATAGGGTAACGTCTTGATGAAAGTTTTGCTTCCATTACGTCATGAGAACAACTGTGTTTACTCCAGACTTTATCTACTAGTTCTCATCTAACCCATCAAAGATGAGACTCGGTTGTTGTAACCAATCATAACGCGGAAGGCGGGATTTATCTGAAAGACGGGACGCCAAACTGTTGAAGAAATGACTTCTTATTCCTCCTGTTTTGTTAAATTTCTTTCGAATTGAATGCTTCACAAATGGCAGAACCACATTGCATATGTAGAAAAAAAAAAGTTTAATTCTGATTAAATGCTTCGTACATGGAAACAGGTCTCTGATCAGATCAGCATCCATGTGAACAGTCATCTCGGAATCTGTAATTGGAATGATTTCGATCAGATTGAAAAAATGTAGCCCGTGTAGTTTTTTGTCGATCTTCAGTTAATTCGGATGCGATGACTAGCGTATTTTAAATTCTGTCTCTTCTCTGAGTGAGAATGTGGCCATTTGCGTCTCCGTGCATGGCGTCCTTTAATCACACCGGTAGTACCACGCCCGGTCTTAACACAGGACACTTGCCACCCGTGAAAACAGCCTACTCGTCGGGCGACTCGCAATTTCTGCGGACGTCTTCACTCTTCGCTCGGTGAGAGCTTTTGCATTGCAGAGATCACAAGATTTCCAGTTCATTCGCTCATGACGAATTGCACCACCTTTTCATTTTCTGCCTCCTAATTTTATAATTCTCCAAAGAGGGGCGCTTTTGCTGCCGTGCCTAAATATTCAACCTTGAATCGCTCCCCGTCCCGTCTCACAGCCGAAGGAGACGAAGGGAGGGGAGAGAAAACGAGGGTTAAAAAGGAAAAGAACAGAAGCACAGACATGTGTTACAGTTCTAAGATGCAACAAATCATGTTAATGTTCTTGTTTATTTTCATGATCAGATCTAATCTGCTTCCTCTGCGGAGATGAAATCTCATCTCACTGATTTGGGAATGTGCCGCATATTTGGCAAACTGGACTGATAGGGCACATAAAAAGTGAAAGGAAAGAAGAAGAGAATCAAGGGACAGGATTGCCTTATTCCTTTTTTACTTTTTTCATGCATTTGGCTCTTTTTTTCCCCTTTTTTTTGTGGTTTACAGGCAGATTAAGAAAGTCCTGAAGGTTGAGCCACAGCTGGACATGAAGCAGTTTGTTAACCCTCTAACGTCTCTGGGGTTTTTCCAAAAAAGGAAAAACGTTGAGAATTTTTATTTATTTATTTATTTATTTTATTTATTTTTTTTTGCTTGACTATGTTTCTCCAATAATTCTTGCAATCACATTTTTATTACAGAGATCAACATCAGTAACATCCAGGTCTTGTTTTGAGATAACAGCAGACGCATTAGAATGCCTGGAATTTGTAAGTACGAAACAAACAGATGATTTTAATTCATGCTACCTTCCCTCAGGCTGTTGTTTGAACTCACATGTGCCTTTAGGATGTAACGAGGGCTTTCCCAGGTTCAGAAGCCGTTATGCATCATATGAATCACTTCTGCACCAGTTCTCTATTTACTAGACTCAAGGTTGCAACTGCAAAAAAAAAAAAAAACATCTGTTGATAGAATGTACCTGACAATTTTTTTTGTCCCAATATTTATCTACCGAACGTAACCAGTGAAGGTACTGTAGGTAGCGCTACTGTCTGTTCTCTGATGTCCCTCTCATGGTACAAATACACGGATATGAGGTGTATGTGTGTTGTGTATAGCAGGTTTTTGGATTAGCTCCTGACCCACCTTGTCCCTGATCAGGATTAAGCAGTTATTGAAGATGAATGAATGAATCTGTCTTTCAGATGTATGTTAATACAGTATGTGATGCTAAATTGCCGGTGAGACGGTGGCGTAGTGGTTAGCACTGTCGCCTTGCACCTCCAGGGTCGGAGTTCGATTCCCGTCTCGGGGTCTGTGTGCATGGAGTTTGCATGTTCTCCCCGTGTTTGGTGGGTTTCCTCTGCATCCTCCCACAGTCCAAAGACAGTAGTATGTGAATGTGCCTCGTGCCCTAACCCTCCTGGGATAGGCTCAAAGCCCTCTCAACCCTCTACACAGGTCAGTATACGGGTGTAGACGATGAGTGAGTGAGGTATTTTTCAGTTGCCGTTAGCTAGTAGAAATGAAACGACACGAAAGTTAGTGAACCCTATATTTCTGAGAGCGTTTATTTCATATACCTGTAGGAGAGCTACAATTCCGTCTGCGTCGAGCAAAATTCAAGACTTGCTCAAATTTGATGCCATTATGACCCGATCTCAAACATATTTTAGATTATTTGGATGACTTTTAGTGTTTCACATCTGTTTGTTTAAATTTGGATCTTGCTATAGAAATAAAAAAAGCACTACAGCACAGATAAAGATTAATAACCTCCAGTGTAGCAACCTTCACAGTCAGAGTGTGCCTTTGTATGTAAAATAGGTAACTTTTAATTGGGTATGCATTATTTATTACAAATAAACAAATACGTATAAAGCTGCATACATAAAACATTATCTGTTAAGCAAGTGAATATAGTTGTACACTGACCCGCAAAAAAAAAAAAAAAAGTTGCATTTCAGAAGGGTCTAATACGGTGGAAAACAAATTAACAAAACCGAAAACAAAATAACTTTCAAAGACAAAATAATAAATTCAAAACCCAATTAACAAATCCGAAAACTAAATAGCAAATTCAAAACCAAATTAACAGAACCCAAAACAAAATAACAAATTCAAAACCAAATTAACAAATCCGAAAACTAAATAACAAAACCCGAAACTAATTGTTAATTTGGTTTTGAGTTTATTTTGTTTTGGGTTTTGTTAATTTGTATTGCACTTCTCGGCCAGTCAGATACGAAATGGAAAAGGTAGGTATAGTTTGCGAATTAAATTCTTACCGCTGATTGGACGAGACAGCTGTCACTCAAGATAAACAGGAAGTAGGAAATTGTGTCTCTAACTTTCTTTCTTGTGTGTTCTGCTTCATTTTAAAACCATTTTTTCGGTGTGCAAAACTAAGAAAAATAATTACATTTTTCATTAGAAAGCAAGGAAATGGAATTTATTCAACGTTACTTTGAGGACGGACATTCGTATGTCGTGTTTTTGAAAACACTAACAATAAAAATGGCAAAACCGAAAACAAATTAACAAAACGCAAAACAAAATAACAAATTAGTTTTGGGTTTTGTTATTTTGTTTTGGGTTTTGTTATTTTGTTTTTGAATTTGTTATTTGATTTGGGTTTTGTTATTTTGTTTTTGAATGTTTTATTTTGTTTTGGGTTTTGTTATTGTGGTTTTTAATTTGTTATTTTGTTTTCATTTTGTTAACTTGTTTTGCACTTCACGGCCATCGTAGTCTAAGGAGATGGCTGAAATCGCAGAAATTGGTTAAGCACCATTCAACAAATAATTAAAACCTGGAAGGATAGCGCTGAACTGAAACGTGTCCCGGAAAATATCCGTGATCAGAGATGACTCAACCGCTTGGTGAAGGTGCATCATAAAAACCCGACAGTAGAAATCAGAGTATCCATCAGACTTTCCAAACTCATTCAACAATGTGGCCAAAAAAAAATAAAAAAACAGGTTCAATTTGCTAGCGGTTGGACTTTGGAGAAATGAAAAAGGTCATGTAGTCTGATGAGTTCATGATTGACCCTATGCCTGAGCGATGGGCGTGTCAGGGTAAGAAAGGAAATGCATGAAGTGATGCACCCATCATGCTTAGTGGCAACTGTTCACTATAAGCGTCTGGAGACATTGTTATGATCTGGGGTTGCTCCAGTTGATCAGTTGACGACTTGCACGTACTGAATGACCAGGTTACTGTACAGGAAATGTGAAAGCATGATTCTGAGAGCATGAGAAATCGTTTTCACGCATACAGTAAATTGCGCCAGAATTAAGGCTAAAGGCTGTTGTACAAAATATTTTATATAAAGTGATTTGTTACTGTAAGTAACCCAAAACCTCAACATCTGTACAGTTGGTGGAGACAAGAGAGACCATAACCTGTACATAATCTTTATCTAATCTGTAAGGCATATGAGGAACTACCACATGAAAATTTCAAATAAGAATTCATTTCCATTCTTTTCAAGGAAATATATTTTGCGGAGATGTTACAGATGTTTGGCAGATGTTTGGACTGAGGTTGATGGTTGGAGTAAAGACAAGTGGTCTTTACTATGTTGTTGTCATGAAGTTCCCCGTCTCAGCATGTGGCACGATTCCCAGCGATGCGAGCGTCGTGCGTGTTCTTTCCGTTATTTCTCCTTCTGCTTTTGTGTTGCCATGTGCCTTTGTTTTTGGTTTTGGCTTTGTTCCTGTCTCTACTCGGGCTTGCCATTGGTTTGCTTTCCAAATGTCTCCACCTGTACCTGTATGATTGAATGCAAGCCTTAGTTATTAGGTGTTATACCTGTAGTTCCTGCTAATTATTGTTTTTTTTACCCATGCCTGGTCATTTGAACTACAGTATGAATTTGGTTATACAGTACCTCAGTCTTGAACCCTGTTGTGCATCATTGACCTGTGATCAGGAAAAAGATCCATGTCCTGGCTGCTCAAGAAACCCCTTCATTAAAAACATTGCGTTTTAAAATATGTTTCACAACCGGAGTGCTATAAAATGTTTTTTTTTTTTTTTTTTTTTTAATGCCCCGGATCAACTGCGAATCGTTGTAAACCTGTGAGAGCAACATGTGATTTAAATTGTAGGGACAGGGACATGAAAAATCAGGGTCGTATTGAGCAGAACCTTTCAGGCGATCAATTTCTAGCCAGAAGCTCCCGCACAAACATCCAGATAGAATGGCCACAAACCCACACAAGCGGAGAGGAAGAATCACTTAAGCTGTAAAAATGCATCGCCCGCCATAGCGCAGAAAACAAGATAAATATAGTTATCACGGCGCATCTGTCAAATTGAGCCACACGATTTCGAGGAGAAGATTGTGGAATGTTCTATTGTTCTCTCGCAAGGGTTCTGGCCCGATGCACCGTGCATCAGGAAGGAGGACGTGCCTGAACGGAACGTGATGTGTGTGTCTGTGTGTGTGTGTGTGTGTGTGTATAGGGGATGAGTTTGATTGCTCCTCTTGCTTGTTTTTTTTTTTTTTATACTGTCCAAATTGAAAGCGAGCTCCACTGGGTAGAGGATCGCTCTCATGCATTCACATGAGCACAGACACACACATCAGCATTCCAGCCCCACACCGGAGGTGGAGAGACACAGAGCACCAAATCACAAATCATGGCCAAACAGACCCACTGAATTGATCTCAAATAGTCCCCATCAGACCCTCCACTTAACTAAGCCGCATGTCGACGCGGGAACATTGTCTTTTTCTCTTTGAGCACTTTTTGGGCAATTTTCAATGCAATTTTCAATGTCTTTCCAATGCAAGTCCCAGGATTTCAAAAGCAGTGGTGCTGTTTTAAAATGTACAGGTACTGTAGAGCTGCACAATCATTTGTAACCTACAGTCATGATTCTTGGCGTCCTTAATTTAGAAAACATAATCGACTGTGATGTCAGTGAGCTCAACTAATTTCGGCTAATTCGCTGACGTTAGATTTCCGTTTTTTTGTTTGTTTGTTTGTTTGTTTGTATGTTTTTTTTAACGACTCCAGTGCTTTAAAGCTTTTCAATCTGCCAATTAGCACATTTTAACTTTCTGTTAGAGTAACCAAGGTAGCATAAATTTCATGCTTAAAAGAGCCACTTCAGTCTTCATTGTCAGGGCTTTGTACATCACATAGGAAGACATACTGTACGTACAGTACATGCTGATAAGACACACAATGTAAAATTCTGCCTTTTGATGATGAAACACAATAAAACCTTTTTTATTATAAGGCAACATTTGCACCGGAATGTGCCAAAGCTTGTCTTTTCCAGCAAGTGCAACACTGTGAAGTGACAAATCCGAACGATTGGTTCAGATGATTCCTCCGGGCCAATCATGACACATTATGAAGACCAAAATAAAGCTTGGTAGGAAGTAGCAGATCACTGGTGTGTGTACAGTACAGTATATAGCACAGTTAGCGTACCGTACTTTGCTAATCTCTGATAGAATTTAATCTTAAGCATTCAAGTAACTTGACCTAAACATTGGACATTCTACATTGGACTGGCCACATCTGCAAGTGACAAACCTTTTGGAATAATGGTTAATCCAAAATGTGGTGCGTTCGACTTGTGATAGCGTTTCTTGTGAACGACAGTAAAACTGAACTGACATTTACGGACGACTTCAAGCACAGTACAGCGATGAGACTTAACCGCGATAAAGCGTGATAGGTGATCACATGGCGATCTCGGTCGAGTGGAACGCCTGATCCTTGAAAATTGACGGATAACTCATCGCCAACTAGTCGAATAGAGGCACTCGTCTGTGGGAACCGTACACACGATCGTTCATCAACACCGCTTAAAGGAGTTCCTGGGAGGCCAGCGTTTCAGACGTGAATCATGGAGAAAACTTTCCTACTGTACCATGACGGTATCCAAGCACTAGTGAAACTAATTTTCTGTTCTGGCACCTAGGTGGTGGAACGAGCTTCCTCTAGATGTCCGTACAGCAGAGACTTTGACGATCTTTAAACGACGACTCAAAACGTATCTATTTCTCCAATACTTACAGGACTAACGCCCCCCCCCCCCCCCAAAAAAATGTGTTAGACTAATGGCACTTAGTTCTTGACCTAGTTAACCCAGTGTAAGTATCTATCCAGTGATGTAAACTTTAAAGCACTTTTTGTAATTCGCTCTGGTTAAGAGCGTCTGCCAAATGCCTAAATGAAACGCTGGAAGAAGTGCATTAGTGTTACAGGAGATTACATAAAAAGAAATAATAATAATAAAATAAAATAAAAAACAGTTTTACTATTATAAATATTTTCTGTTCTGCACAAGTAAAAGTCCCAGTTTGACTTGAACGTCCTTCTTAAATTCCGTACAGTATTTTATCGTAGGTAACAATGTTCTTACAAGCCCCGTACCCATAACACATGCCCTTGCGTGAAAATATGCTTTTTTTAATAAACATAATAAACATTTTTTTACAATGCAATGTCATTTGATAAGTGTAAGCTATGGTTGCTAATCAACATAATAGGGCAACGATTATGGTATTATATAGAAAAAACAGTGGCTTAGGTATAATGTTTGTTTAGTTTAAAACCTGACATTTATGCAGAATTCAGATGCAGTCACAGGTGTGTGTGTGTGTGTGTGTGTAGGAATTTTAACAGCCTTTAGATGTTAGACTCGGGACTTCTGTATACTGTACCGTTGTTTGCATCCTTTGTTGGACAATTAAAGGAATACTGACATGAGCCTTCTCCTTGCTTTCGCTTCCTTTCTCACAGTATGCTCTCACCCTCATCAGCTGAAGAGATAAAGGACGGCCTCAGCCAGCAGGCCAAATTATCCATCCAAATCTCTCAGCCAACTTCTCAGTTTCACAGGCCAATCAATGGCACAGAGCCGCGTGGCGTGATTGATAATGATATTGAGATTGATTGCCTTAATCCTCTCCCCTGTCGGGTTCCCAAGTCCCCAAACAGACCGTACATCAGTCCATATTCATGCACTTCGGCACCAGTGAGAAAAGAAGAGTGCGTGTGTGTGTGTGAGAGAGAGCGAGAGAGAGAGATGGAGAGACAGAGGCTTGGCCTGCCAATAGATAAGTGAAATAAGGGGGGGGGGGGGGGGGAAGGAAAAGAGCCGATGTTCCCTAAAGGCCAGCGCGCGGGCGGCTAACCCACCAGATCCTCAGGCGTTGGGCTTTAAATTGCTTAAGATTGCCTGGTGGCATGCGCCTTAAGGGAGATGCAGGCGGGGGAAAGCATGGCCTTCGTTAAAAAGGAGCAGGAACGAGCGGAGGAATGATTTCCTACAGGAGCAGGATAACAATGAAGGCCGGTAATTGCTGAAGTGGCAGAGGGAGGGAAAGAAGAGAGCGCTGCAAATGCCTGTTGGAGAAGAGGAGACAGGAGAGTGTGTAAGAGAGAGAGGCGAAGATAGATTGAGGCCTGCTTACCGCTTAGTATTGGGTAGACACATACACACACATACACACGTACATTGTGATATATGGTGTCAGGGTTTTAATTACAGCGATAACATGGGCATTAATTCTCCGTAATTGAACCGCTCAGATCTTTACTCAGGTCACTGCTTGTCAGTGTTTTTTTCTTCTTCTTCTTCTTCTTCTGCTAGTTTGCTGTATTGACTAAAAGCAAAAAAGGGAAAGAAAAACACACACACACGGGTTTCATAACAGATACAATAGTAGTCCTGAGTGAATAAAGCTCCACTCTGAGTCATACAATTACAGATAGGCCCTTTATCTAGTCTTTTTTTTAATAGATGTTAAGTCTGTACGTAAGTGTCTGAGTGCGCGTCCAGTACGTGCGCGTGCTTGCCGTACCATTGTGTCTACGCGGCCTCCTATCATTGTGTACCATTGAGAAGTTTTTCCCCCTGCATCTCCCAGCGTTAAAAGTTTACTTTTGTTCCAGGTGCAATAACAAAAGGCCTTTTAAGTCTGACTGGAAAATCTTTAGGAGAAATTGGCTTCTCTATTGAGGGGCAGCCGTATTGATTCTTGCCCCTGGCTCGCCGTGCTAAAAAGATGGATAGATTTCTTTGAAAATGCTCAGAATGCGAGGCTCTAAAGACCATTGTGTGTTCTCACGCAGGAGCAAACCTGTTTAATAACATACAGCTTCAGCCAGCGCCTCCCCGTAAACCGTTTATGGAGCCTGAAAGAGAGGGAGGTGACAGGGACAAATTCTTCAGGCCCTGGAGTCCTCTCACTCTCTCACTCTCTCCCTCTCTCTCTTCCTCTCCTCCTCTCCTTCTGTTACTCGCAGAGAAAATGAAATCTCTTTAAAGCACTTCCTCCTTTGACACACACAGGCTTGGTCGATTACTGAACCTGTCGTCCCTGGTTAGCCTCAGTTGCCTACCTAGACAAGAGGCAGTGAAATGCAGAGAAGTGCTGAGGGAAGAGCGCTGTTGTTCTAGAGCTAACCAGCTCACTCTCTCTCTCTCTCTCTCGACCGCAGGACTATTTTAGGCAGTCCAGATGTTGTCCAGAGGTTGCATTTACAGTACATTTAGATGTGGGGATTTCTGAGGCACTTTTATTATTCAAAGTGACGATATGACGACCACGCCTTGTTGCTGGAAGAAAAATGGAAAGGGGTGTGTATATTTGTGTATTTAAACCAAAAGTGGGTGTGGCCTAAACGCAAAGCCGTCTTTATTTTCCATTTGATTATTATTTTTAGGATCCCAGCAGTCTCAGTCAGATGCTCTTTTTTGAAAAAAGGTCACTCAGTCACACACACAACGGGCAATTTAAAAACGCCACCGTGCGCGTCTCACGACTGTAGGAGGGAACAGTGCACTTGGACGAAGACAAAACGCTGAACCATGGAGGCGTGAGACGACGGTGCTATCCACACACCCCGAATATACCGGCCAAGTTGCTAGTCACTTGAGCATCAAAAGCTCTTTAACAAACTATTTGCGATTTTCACCAAGGGCACATTTTTCAGCTTAGTCGCACACTTGTCAAGCACTGTTATAATTTTTGATGCATTTTAATGGAACAAGATGCATCCAGGGACAGCCCGAGCCGGCTGGCAGACAGAAAAGGAGAGACGGGAGATTCATTTGAATGCGCGATTCTTCCCGCTCCCTTTTGTTTTGATTTGCAGGAGTCGTCCCCGCTTGACTCCCCCGGGGGTAAATAGTGAAATAATGGACCGGGTTTCCATTTCAAGGACAAAAGGAGTGACTTCATTCCAGACATGACCTTCGCGTGGACACGCGCACGTGTCCCCGACTCCCCAGAGATCGCGTTTGAGACACGCGTGCAAAGACATGATTTTAAAATTTACCACAAAATGATTGGATCTGAGGCAGCGAGTGAAAGAATTAGCCCCAAGGACCTTTTCAGGGTCCTCAGATGGGGGGCAATCAATCAATCAATCAATCAATCAATAGCGATAAGGACGATAGAAAAAAACAACAGTAAATAAATAAACACCTGCTTCATGAGTAGAATGCTGAAAAGCAAATTCAATCTTCAATTCAATATCTTCTTTGCTGATTTAATTTTAAGCTCATCGTTTTGTGTTCCGTGTCCAGCATTACCGCACGAGTGCTCCCTCTCTGCATCGTGCATGGGTGTGTGTACAGTATGTGCTTGGTGGGATGTTGAAATTTGGGCCGCAGAAGGACCGAACACACGCGACGATGGAAGCAAATTCAGACCCCACGACTCCAGGCTGCAGAATCAAAGATTTATGCGCACAGGAGCAAACGTACATTTGTATGAATGCATACACGGATGATCAATGGACTGACATTAAGTCAGTGTTTGCCAACACATGCTGTGGGCCTCACAGAGACTCACACACACACGCGCGCGCTAAGGGCTTCACGCTGCTCCAAGCACCCCATGTAGGGCAGGAACGGCCTTTGAAAATATACAAAAGATTAGCGGCATGTGAAGTATTCAGCGGAGAGCTTCCATTGACAGCCATAGCTCTTCTCCGTGGAGCTGCCACGTTGGAGGCTGCCACTGCCCTCGTTTTCACCGCATTTGTCTTTTTGATGTACGACACTGCATATTAAACAGCATGCTAACCTGCTCCTGCGTTTCCAGAGCTGCATCCTTCAGTGGGAAACACGACGCGCTGAACAAGAAGGGTTATCTCTCAGAAAGACTGACGCAAGTCGCGTTTATCCCTCTCTTGGGAAGCTGTTAAGGAAAAGCCTTAAGGATGGTAGGGCTGCTGACTGTCGTCTCTGTGCATACGTCCGAATTGTGGACTGTTTGGGATTCCAGCGTTTAATATAAATAAATAAATAAACGGCAAGTGTGCTCGATGGTGAATGGATGTCTGATCGTGGTATGAGCAGCCTTGTTGGTCTGAGCTAATTGGCACTATTGGCACGGCGTCTCGCAACCATGGTTTGGCTCTCCCCCGTCAAGCCGCTTGAGCATCTGGCTGCACAGCTGGGGCCACATAACCAGCCCAGTGACCCGGTGAACACACTCGGGGTCCTCATTAGGAGACAGAGAGGGATCTGTTGGCACACCGCTGACCGACTCTGTTAATTAGAGAAAGCATCAGCAGCATAAGTAACACCGGGGCCGACATAAAGATGGGTATTACTGTAGATCTGATTCGCACTATCACACTCCTGTTGGATTCTCAATTCTGATTGGCCAGAAGGTGTGGTTTCATTTCCTACGAGATGCTGTTTAAGCTTCGTTTATGGCTGACCAGTTGTGGTGGCCAGTTGATGTGTGAACACGATTTCTCGGGTTCTCAAAAACACTTTTATAACCCGAGTCCTGTAATAATCCTGTAGCTTCAAGGATTAACAAATAATAATCAAATGATGTGATAACCTGGTCATTCAGCACATTCAGGTCGTCAGCTGACCTCATTTTATTGATGCATGATGTTGCTTAACAACTGAAGTGACCTCCAGATCATAACACCCCCTCCAGAGGCTTGTACAGTGAGCACTATGCTTGATGGGTGCATCACTTCATGCGCTTCCCTTTTTAAGCTGACTATGGACTGGATCAGACCACATGCTCCAAAGTCCAGTCTTTATGATTTTTTAATTAGCTTTTCTTCTGGAGGCACTGAGGCTTAGTGGTTAGCACTGTCGCCTTGCACCTCCAGGGTCGGGGTTCGAATCCCGCCTCAGGTCTGTGTGCATGGAGTTTGCATGTTCTCCCCATGCTCGGTGGGTTTCCTCCGGGTACTCCGGTTTCCTCCCACAGCCCAAACACATGCAGATTAGGCTGATTGGCT
Source organism: Clarias macrocephalus (assembly GCA_011419295.1). Classification (NCBI taxonomy): domain Eukaryota; kingdom Metazoa; phylum Chordata; class Actinopteri; order Siluriformes; family Clariidae; genus Clarias; species Clarias macrocephalus. The sequence continues at coordinate 24,381 of JAAGKR010000679.1, forward strand.
TGCCACAACTCGTAGTGTATAAATGAGTGTGTGAGTGTGTGTGCCATCCAGGGTGTTCCCCGCCTAGTGCCCTAAGTCTCCAGGAATAGGAGACCCTCAATACAGGATTAAGCGGTATAGACGTTGATGTCCGTTTTGCATGTTCACCAAATTCATGATTCTGTCTCTTTCTGCTAGTAGCTTTGCTCTAGCCAGGCTGACACGCTCCTGTGTCGTCGTTCTTTTTTCTTTTCTTCCTCTAACCGCATGCCACGTTCACGTTCTATTCCTCACTCATTGCCTACCCATAGTACACATTATTGAAAGCCTAATAAATCTGGAGGCATTCAAATCAGGACGGCTGTAGCTACTGTACTTTAACGTCTCTGTCTGCGCCTCCCAGATAGAAGGGTTTCTCTCCAAATCCCCTGACAGCACTATGAGAAAATGACGACGAGGCCATTCTCCTGTCTTATCGCTCTCTTTTCACCGACTCCTCCTTAACACTGTCTCCATATCCAAGGCAGACAAGAAGCCTGAATCCATCAGCCGAGAGCAGTCAGGCCGTGAATCCGGACTCAGACAATAGAGACGTATCAATCAGCTATCAGCTAACAAGCTGGCTTTAAAACCCAAGCCATACCATAAAACCCTAAGGCGAGAAATCCTGCTCGTCTCCAAATAACGAGTTATACATAGAGACATACACAAACACACACACATAAACATCTTAACACAAGAATTTGCTTCGCACAAGGTTACGACAAAGCCAAAGTATGCCATTAGACAGGCCGATGATGAGAGAGAGAGAGCATGCTGGGACTCATTTGCAGGCTCATTTGGCCATTTGCTTTAAATGTCATCTCTCAGATGAAGGCATCAAAACAAAAAGCACACGCACGCACATGTGCGCGCTCACACACTCCAGAGAAAATTGTGTATCATGCTTTAGAGGTTATGATGGATTGATCCTGGCGTGCTGATACACGGCTACTATGAAGCCCGGAGAGAGCAAGAGCTCAACATTTCGGACTTTCCCAGAAGCGAGAAAGTGCCCGAGTGGGACTGTAAACACATGACAGATGGCGCGTCCACGTCTGCTCGTGTGCATGACTGAGGCCAAGACTAAGGAGGTGTTCGCAATCATGTTCCTGCCCCTGCGCAGATTTATTATAGCTTTGCGTGTGGCCTCTTAAAATATTGATGCATTGCACCTTTGTTTTCCATTTGCCGTAGAGAGTGCATAATGTTTCAGGCCTCTCTTAAGGTTATTCAGAACGCACTTAGTGTGTAGACGCGAGAGGGGAAAAGCCTTTCCCTGCATTTCTGAGTGAGGTGGTTAAAATCACAATAATCATGTGCACCTGCTCTCTACCGCTCAACTGCTCACTTAAACCAGCTCTACAGTGTAACATGCACTCCTGTAATGGCTCATTACAATAGTTTAGCAACACACCATCAAACCGAACCGTCCTCCGTTTGTCTTCTCATGCTGAGTTTTTTACGGAGAGCTTCCCTTTGTAAACTTCCATAAGGCTTTTTTTTTTTTTTTTTTGCTGGACTATACAGTAGTCTAATAAGTCTATTTCTAGTTTAAAACTAGTAGAATGTCTAGAAATCGGTTTAATACTCACTCACTCACTCACTCACTCACTCACCGTCTGTACCGCTTTATTCTCTATTCAGGGTCTCGGGGACCTGGGGGTGGCCTATCTGAGGAGACCCGGGGCACGGGGTGGGGTAAACCTTGAACGGGGTGCCAGTTCATCTCAGGACACACACATGCACACACTCACACACTCGTTCACATACTATGGGCAATTTGGGAACACCAATTAGCCGAATCTGCAAGTTTTTGGACTGTTGGAGGAAACCGGAGCACTTGGAGGAAACCCACCAAGCACGGTTAGCACTTCCGCCTTGCACCTGCAGGGTCCGGGTTCGATTCCCGTCTCTACGTGCACGTAGAGACGGGAATCGAACCCGGATCCTGCAGGTGCAAGGCGACAGTGCTAACCACTACACCATAGGTTTAATAATCCAATAATATGAAATGCTACATGAAATCGAGGGCGTTCAAGTCAAAGCGAGACTTTTGATCATGTGTAGTAACAACACCGTTATCTTATTATAATCCCCTGCTTCACTAATGCACTCATCCCAGTGTTTCACAAGTGCTTGGATACCATCAAGGTAGAAGGTTTTCTCAGCACGTCTGAAACGCTGGCCTCTCAGGAACTGCCTTCATTTCCTAAACGTTTAGAAATGGCTTGGAGTGAGGTAGTGCGGTGATGTCAATGTCAATAAACCCAGCCGAGTTCATGTAATGCGCAAGTGGTGTTGGTGAATGATTGTGTGTACAGTTCCCATAGACACAAGTGACTTTTTAAAAGATCAGGCGTTCAACAGGCTGAATGTTAACTGGAACGACTAGACTGGGCTCCGAGCCACCCTAGCATACACGTAGAAGACGTACAGCCGTCTTTAAAACGTTTGCACATACAAATGTTTTGCCGCGGCTAAGAGCCTCATCACTATACCGTGCTGGAAGTCTTCTGGAAATGTCAATCAGTTTTAGAACGAGAAATTTCAGCACAAGTCCCAGTTTGACTTGAATGCAGTGCGTGTTTCAGATATCAGCAACTACTACTGTGTATAAAGTGAAGCCGGTTCTTGTTGGATGATGATGATGCAATACCTGCTACCGAGACATGATGTACAGTCCATGGGATTTAATGCAGTGAGAGCTGTCTGTAATGCCATGTCCAGTGCTGTTGAAGTGTCTCAGCAGTAGAAAAGAAAAATCTTTCGTTCAGGTGCCAGTAACGTGATAGGTTGAGAGGCCACTGTAGGAAAGGAAAAAGCCAGAAGGATGTGTGAAGAGCTCATTTTATTCATAAGTTATCATTTGGGAAAAAATAGTCATTAAACACATTTTACTATGTGGAAACTCTTTTTTTGTTTGTTTTTTGTTTTAAACACCCAATTTGTCTTTGTAGCCATAAATTTTTTATCCTTGTTAGCTCCGAAAACAAGACGAGTTAAGTACCGAGCGTGGTTAAATGGGTAAACGCTATCAGTCTAAAACAAAGCAAAAGTGCAAAATCATAAAAATCCCTCCTTAATATTGCCGCTAAAAGCCTCTTCCGCTTCTGTCTGTTTTTTTTTTTTTTTTTGTTTTTTTTAGCACTTTTTAATGCTAAGAGTCTGTGACAATGCAAAGTATGGCTTTAAAACAAAAATTAGCTTCCACTTTCTTCTTTTCTCAGGTGTCATTAAAATAATGGCACAGACACAAACAAATCTCTGCATGCGTGCGGTCACATCTTCATCAACTTGCTGCATCTGTGGATGCACATGTGTATCCCGCGGGAAGGATTAGGATAGATGAGAGCTAAACGTGAGATGATCGGCGAGGGAAGTTTGGTCTCATACCAGCGGGAAAATGAATCAAATTTATACCCGATGGTGCGACAGGAGCACGCCGCTTAACGATGATGGAGTTTGGACACTTCATTTCTGTCATTGTGGAATTGGCCTGCCGAGCGCCTAATGATGGTAATATATGTTAGTGCGCGCCTGGCGCACCCATCCCTCTCTCCATCTCACTTAAAGCCGCTCTCATTGTTTGGCAGATTGCATTATGAACACCCGTATTAGCCAGGGAAGAGGAGGAGGAGGAGGCGAAAAAATAGGGGGAGAGAACATACTTTATATGTTCATTTATTTGCAGGATGAGTTAATGGAAAATGCTACAGCGACATTAATTCCCCTTCTCTTTTGTCGCAGGCGATTGCAGCTTCGAGAAGCCGTTCACGGTGTGCGGCTACAGCCAGGGACGAGAAGATGACCTTGAGTGGGAACAGGCCAACACAAAAGAAAAGCCTTCCGCAAACCAATGGATGCCTCCCGGTGAGCTTTACATAAACACTCTCAACCAAAAAATATCCACCCACATGCATGCATGTCCTTATAACTGCGATCCCCTAACCCACACGTCCTTTAGCTCTTTGTACTGTATGTTTGCGCTGTATGTACATTTACATTATAGCTACATCATTGCTTCAGTTTCTGCAAAACCACTTGAGCAAGTGCAAAATGAATTACAGTGGCTTCAAAAAATGCTGATGAACAAAAATCAACATGTGTAAAGACACACAGAGTGTCCATAGTGTTCAATAGTGGTGCTATCACACAGGACAGCATGCTGCCATGAGCCCAGGGAAAATAAATTATTGTTTTTAATGGTGATAATGTGCAATCTTTTGGTATGTATAGTATAACCTGGTCACTAGTTGCTGAGCCTAGACCTGACCAGAGGCTTGTACAATGGCTACAAGGCATGATGGCACAATGTATAGAGTCAATTTGAACTCAATTTGAACTCATTTGACCACATAACCTTTTTCCATTGCTAAGCCTTTTTTAGGGCACAAGGACTATGACATCAGCCCTATGTCGTCACAGTGTGTAAGGGCCCTCTTGTTCTTCTAAGGATATTTTTTTTCCAGCATCCAGCAAAATCCCACTTTTTGGGGGATTTAACATGTTCAAAAGTCATGCAAATTGGCAGACAGGTTGGAATCTGCTGCCATTAGGTTGCCTGAGAAGCACACAAGATTTCCCTGCGTAGCTCAATCTTAATTATAACTTGCACATATACATGCGAAACCTGCTGCACATTTAGAACTCATTGAGCTGAACAACTCATGTCATGGGCCCAACTCAACCGGAAGTCTGTTATTTTGCATTGTTTGCAAAAAGCACCCAACATAACTTGATATACTCCTCCTAGGGGATTTATTTGATCGCCACCAAACCGGGCAAATGTGATCCTTATACATGACGGATGCAAAATTGCGAAGGGATTTTTGATATCTCAAACGGGTCAGCTGTGACAATGCCTTAAGCTTGTGCCGAAAAGTGGTTAATAAGTTTCTGTGTTATGTCATATCGAGTGATATCATGTTGAGTGATGTCATTGTATCATGTTTTTTTCTGGCATCTGAGGCTTTTGAAGGTCTTGACATAAAATTCCCTTTTCTAAAATCATGTCATAATGTTATTGGTATGTCCCTTTTAAATGCATGTAGACACTGTCTTTTGGTGCAGGGTGCTTGGGCCCGCTCATCGTTGCTTGCAACTATATTCTCTAATTCGGCTCACTAACAGGTGGTTTTCTTATGGTCACACAACTGTTTAGGTCCAAACCTTTAATGTCTTGTTGAATTGTGTATGAGTAAATGCTTTTTGTTAGATGAAACAATTAAAATAATGATCTTAATTATCTGATCAAAGACTCTTAAGTATTTGATTACAATATTTGAATCCAAACTCGACTTTGTTTTGACCAGGCAGCATATGTTCCACTTCTTGACAGGTGCCACTGTAAGGAGATAATCAATGACCTGTCAGTAATTTTAATGAGGCCCAAGCTGCTTGTCCACCCTGATCTTTCTGAATAAGATTTTAAAATAAAAGGACATGCAAAGCACTAAGACACTGGTTCCCACTGTACAGTACAAGCACCGCACACTGAACTTAAGCAAATAAGGAGCATGGCAATATAACCAAATACTGCTCAGACAAAGGACAAGGCTGTTGACAGACAAAGTAAGATAAAACGGTCATTTTACAGTACAATTAACATCATGTTGCATGGATTTATGATTCCATAAAACAGCATAAAAGCTGTTCCTGAATGAAGCCCTTTCCTGCAGGGGACATCGCGTTAAGAGATTAAGCCTTGTAGAAATGGCGCAGAAGTAAATATAAAAGCGAGATACGGCGAGATACCCCAGCTGTCACTCCACCCCACCAGTAGGTTCCCAACTGTAAAAAGGCTACAAATCTGACTGCAGGTACAAATGAATTAATGGCTCTAAAATGAGATCACTGTTTCCCGCACTGGCAGCTCTCACGTCAATATGGCCGTCTCAGCCAGGTGATGAGATGAAGAACAAAAGTCATGGATTGGTTTTCATTTAAAAAAAAAAAATTTAAACTGTTAAACTATACGAATAATTTTACTGTCAGCGGCACAGAAGCGCATTTGAAATTTCCCTGTATTTTTAGTTTCTCATGCCCCTCCGTAAATCCGCTTCTCTTTCTTGCTTGCTTTTTTTTTCTTCTTTTTGGTGTTTTTTTCCCCTCTTTCTCTCTTGGTTCTATTGATACATTTTCATTTGATTCGAGAGGAGCCGGGAGCAGAGACGAGACTGTCAGCACCTGCAGGATTAAATCAGAACTAAGCCATTTTTCTTCGCATCATCACAAATATAGCACCCTAATTGAATGAATATTGTTTTCCCTTTAAATCAAGTACACACAACACAAATGCATACACACACACACTGCACCAGAGATAGATTGCGTCCTTCTCACTTTCCTCGTTCTCCTCCTCCTTTCTCCCTTTTCTCTCAGAGTGACAAGGGAAGTCACTTGAGCGGGAGCCATAGAATTTAATAAGAGCCTGCACTAATTCTGAGGTGCCTTTGTGTTGTATTGAAGTGTGTGTGTGTGTGTGTGTGTGTGTGTGTGTGTGTGTGTGTGTGTGTGTGTGTGTGTGTGGATGATTGCAACTCAGGAGAAATGAACTGACAAAGCGAAACACATTTACTTTGCTGGAATTGATCTGTGTGTCCATGCGCTTATGTGTGTGTGTGTGTGTGTGTCTCTCTCTCTCTCTCTCTCTCTCTCTCTCTCTGTGTCTATGAAAAGAAGGAGGGGATAAAATGCTATCCAGTGCCCAGTTCTGACCTGTAAATGGACACTCTGTCTCGTTGTAGCATTTCCAAGCCGATCATTTGTCTAGAAGCTTTCATTTGCATGAGAATGCGATTGTGTTGTCCCCTCAGGCTGGGCTTTTACAAGGCCTTCTTCGACATTATCTCTTTAACTGGAGGTGATTAGCAGTTTCTGGCTTTCTCTCTCTCTCTAAACATCTTACGAAACCAGTCAATGCGCTGATCCACCCTTCAGCGTAGTTGTCTGTCTGCCTTCAATTCCTACGTGAAGGATTTCACGGAGGAAGAGAAAGTGCACGGCACTCCGGTCTTCCGGAGAGTCCGGGCACGCTTTTATTGTGTTTTTCATCTAATACTGTAGGAATCATGTTTACATGAATCATAAGCAAGATGGCCACAGATGGCAAGATGGCAAGTGCGCACAAACATGCAAACTCAATTTAGTCACTTCTCTCTGAGCATATTGACCGTATTATCATGAATTATAAACAAGCTCACGCGAACGCCCAGCTATTGACTATTCACCGTGCAATGCGGTCACGGACGATGTCCTTAATAAACAAAGATACCCATGTGCACATGTACACACATGCAGACCTCAAAAAGACAAACGAGCATAATCAGAGACGCACAAAACCCAGCCGTGAGGATTAGTCACCTATGGCAGCACGCAGCCGTCTGGCCTCCTCATGACTGCCGCAGAAGGCACCGGGACCGCGGCACATGACTGTTTGCCCAACGATGCCGTGTTTGGAAGACTTAAAATTTCAAGTGCCCTGAAGGAGCTCTTATGTTTGCAGATCAAAGCGGGGTTGAGATTGCTGGCAAATCAATCACACAACATCAAATAGATACTCTCGTGTTACAAAATACGCATCCATAGCGGCTGTATTGATCGACCCGAAAGCCTGTACGATCCGCTTTTTAAACTACTTAAAAACATGTTGTGAATTTGACTAAATCATGACAGTAAGAGCTCTCTCCTAATAATAATAATAATAATAATAATAAACAGCCACAGGATAGCAAAATAATAAAGAAAAACACCTGTGTTTTTTTTTTCGATGTGTGCTGGAGACACCCCGCAGTGACGTGTTTAAAGACATAAGGAACGGCAACAACTGTAGTGCACTGTGTATGATCAATTGGCATAAAATGTTTGACCTATTTAACAGTTCGCTGCAAAGAACACAGCCTGCCTTTATATTACCTTCCAGTTTTACCCAATCCAAGATGTGAGGGTGTTCAAGTGGTTATTTTATGTTATAAAACGGTTAGATCCGATCTGATTGGACGAGAGGCATTACACGAGTGATGATAATAGATGGTAACAGCACTGAGATGTTTAACATCTGTCTATTCATCACTCCACATCCCAGGTGTTCTAATAATCGTTAATTACACTGTCAGTCGGTAAAAGTAGGTCGGTACGTTCAACAGTTCTGAGGAAAGAGCAACTTCCTGCCAAATCCCATGTTCAAAGTTAGTCAAGGACGCACATCAGCAAGAAAACACATTTATTATTTTTATGTCTAAAGCAAGCTACTAATATAACTCGCTTGTATCAGAAGTACTAATCTCTGTAACCTCTAATCAAGGCTACCGTGGATGAATCAGCTATGGCACGATATGTGCTGGCAGAGCAAAACATCTGGTTAAATGAACAAACTAATCATAATCTAATGTAGATTATAAATGGTTCTACAGTTTGTATGAAAGCATTAGCATATTCGTGGTTGCGCTGTTGTCCAGCACTTGTTCGATGTTTCTTAATTATCAATAATTTTATAGCAGATTTAAACAGTCACCAGGCTCTCAGCTGCCTGCCTGTTGCTTTTTCTCTTTTAATTGAAAAATCTTGCATGAGTGGTAAAAATGCACTTTGAGGGCACTTTAGCTTTGGAATGTTCCCTGTACCCTCCAAACAGAGCCAATTATGATCTTGTGGACGTCCAACCATTGATAATTGGCGCCCTGATGGGTGAAGCAGTGTCAGCTCTATCTGAATTACTCCAGAGCTGGCTGGATAAAGATCCAAGGAATTTGAAGGCCAAGTCAACACCTTGAACCTTGTTATGTTTGTCCGATCATTCCTGAAGAATTTTAGCAGTGTGTCCTTTAAAGGCGATTAAGGAAAACTGTTTCTAGGAAGGGGCGTACCGGGTCTGCAACAATGTTTTGATCGGTGTATGTGCCAAAGTAACATCAAGAACCCAAGTACTGTATTTCCACTACAACTTCGCCCAGAACATCACATTGGCTTCGATGGCTTGCCTCTTTCTTGATGCCATGTCCTCTCTAGGAAAATGGCACCAGCACACCTGACTGCCCACATTATGTAAAAGCAACCATCAGACCAGGCCACTTTCATTGTGCCAAACTGGTCCAGTTCTGGTGCCCACTGTGGGAGCTTTAGGTGGTGGACTTGCCCATTTTTCCTGCTTCCAACACATCAACTCGGAAATTAAAATAATCACACCTATTTATTTAACCTGTAAATCTTATAATCTGTCTATTATATATAATCCGTATAATCTGTCTATTTTTCCATATGCCTCTGTTTTTGTCTTCAAAATTGGGTCTTAGCATGGATTGGTTACCTTATTTCGTTCCACATGGATAAATGTTGTCTTTTATTCCGTTATTTCTCGCCATGTTGTGCCTTTTTTCTTCTTTTGCCTGCATGTCCATCTTGACCTCAGATCCTTGGCTTGCCCACAAATCAAACCCACACCTCACACAGCATGTCGCACCTTCTTACAGTAGCTTCTTTTACTCATTTTCTTTTTCCTCACAGTTTTCTCTCGTGAAGTCCATCCACTGACATAGAGCCCACTGTCTAACAGCAGGCCTTTTAAACGTAAAAGACTGAGCCTGCTATGTTCGTGTTCAACAAGAGGACTGAAATGTGTTACAGAGCCACAACGGGGCCCTTAATGCATAACCAGAGGGTCTGCAATTTTCTCATTTTGTTACAGTGGTGGATATCACCCTTAAACTCACCCTTAAAAATCTAAGTTATTATGCCTATAAATAACGTCACCTAGACTGTAGGGACAGTTTTAATAGAAATGGGTTGCATGGGTTTTATCTGGCACTAATACTGTAAATAGCCATAATATTAGTACTGTATACATACTGTACATACAGAAGTATTGAGACACCCTTCATTTCTTTATATTCACATATATATTTATATAAACAACTTTATTTTTACCCTAATCGAGGAATAGTTCTCCAGGCTTGCTGAAAGTCGTATTGACTTATTTATTGACTTATTGACTTTATTTGATTTTTTTTGTTTGTAAAGCCACACAGTGACCTATGATTCATTCAAACATAACGAAACATCTATGTAAGTTAAGGCATAAACCAGTGAGAAACATGATGATGATGATCAGGCCGGTGATTAGTTCTGTATACTGCTGATGCTGAATGGTTCAGAATGAGTGGTGAATGATGCTGACTGAGGATGGAACAGACGAGAGGGGAAATGAGGTTGCTGCTAAAGGTTGTTACATTAACACATAAAAAAAAAAAGAAGAAAAAAAATTTGGTACTTTGCAGTCTGACGCAGTAAAACGTTAGTTCCCACTTCTTTCATTTAATCTACTTTTGCACAGCACCATGCACCATTGTTTGTAAAATGAATCTTCCTTCAGCGGTTTGTGAAACCTTTTTACAGTTTATCCATTTCCGTTCTACAGTATATAAATATTCCTCAATTATGTCAAGAAAAACAAATGATATTTTACAACAGGGTTATTTCCAAACTGTCATCAAATACACTTTTTTGTTGTCGTTTTTGAGATCATAAGTCTTCGATCTTGTTAAATTTGAAGAGTGAAGCTTGAAGGCCATTATCGAGCTTCATCAGAGTAAACTTGCTCGCAGTATGTTTTGGTCGTGTTGCTCCTGAGAACGTGCTAGTAATTAAAAGTTGTTTCGCTTCACAGGAATAGCAAATGAAACAAATGATTCTAATAAATGGCAACTACTTTGGAAATCCAGCCACGGGTGAAAGTGTTGCTTTTCTACAGTATGTAAAAGTCCTGCTGGGATCTGACCTTGCTATAAAACGCCGTCCGTAATGACTCTAATTGGCGCGCTGCTTTTTCTTTTAGGAACAAAGACCTAAGTAAAGCCCTCAAGTACTTCGCTCTTCCCTCCACGCAGTTAGTCTTTATGTCTTTGCTTTACCCTCTTCTTTTCGAGTGGAGCAGACTGACAGGAGCAGTGCTGTGGGTCCCCAGAGTAGTCTTGTGGGAAATAATAGGCAGGGCACGAAGGAAATGGGGGTCTTCTAGCCTAGATTAATTAGCTTTTTTTGCACCCACGCTCTATTATGCTAAATACTATATCAATCTTTGCTAAGCCTGAATGCAAAATTGTCTGGGTTGTAAATGACTATGCAAAAATATGTGTGCAAGCGGGAAAGAATTCAGCTTCTAGTTGACACGGAGAGTTTCATTATTTGAAGTGTTAAGGCGGAGAGTGGTGCGTGTTTTTTTTTTTTTTTCCCCTACAAGGACGGCAGCGAGTAATCACTTGAAAGAATTTAAATATATATATATATATATATACGTATATATCGCACCAGAGATAAGTCATATTTCTACCCAATTTACCATTTCTCATATGTTTTTAAGTCTCTTCTCTCACTTCTTCTTTATTTCTTCTTTATTCATTTTCAAGCCGAATGTTTCCATGTTTTGGAATCCCGAATATTCATCTCTCAAGATCAAAAGTCATTATTTTAATGAAGTCTTGACTCTGAATTAGTCGTGTTCATTTTCTCAGGCTCATTAACTGAATTAAGCACTCTGCATAATGCTTTACTTTACCCCCGTCTGTGCATCCATAAGTTGCTGGCATTGTCATTCCGAAGGGATGCGAGGCGTGCGAGGAAGCCGGACTGAAGGACATCAGGCGTTTCAATCACATCAAGCAGACATGAAAACCGCTAAAACGGAAAGGCACCGGCACGACGTGAAAATAAGCTAATTGGATTTTCCGAGTTTAATCTCTGACGAAACACTCTGTACTTGGGGGGGGAAGTCAAAGAGGTGAGGAGTGACCCACTTATATGATTATGGGGCAAATAGCAAAGCAAGTGCAGCTGTATTTCCACCTGATGCGAATCCATAACAGGTAGCAGCATTGTGTTCCTGCTGTCCTCTCTGGAAGTCTTGGAAAGGCAGGGCCTAAAGTATGGTTTTGCTTTTTGTTATATACTGTGATATTGTTTTGTTTTTTTCTGACCAAAAGATGATTTTTTTAAATATTATTATTACACTGAGATGATTAACAAATTAAAATATATAGAACAATGTTTTTTTGAACCCACCCATTTTTAAAGTTATCAAAATGATAGGAACATGTCACTGAGAGGTGTTACTTATTAGTCATGTGCGCTCTTTTAGATCAATTGTTTCAACAATTAATAGATCTGAATGTCTACTCTCAAGGTATTGTGATTTGCCTAGCGAGTAAAACAATTTGAAATGATCAGAAAGGAAGCACAGGTGTACTACAACCAGTTACTGCATGTGTGTCCTCCATTCTTTGACACAAACATTGTGAACGCTGTAAAGAAAAAAAAAATGTGGACAAAAGAAGGATCCCAACATACATTCTCATCAGTCAGGCCTGGTGGAGAGAGTGTCATGGTGTGTGATTTGTCGATTGCTAGAACAGATGTGAAGACAAGGAGTGATACATATAGTTAAATGCTTTATTGTCAGTACTTATGGAGTGCCTCTCGTCCAATCAGATTGCTCGGTGACTGTTAAAGTTAAACTTTATTAACACATCTACAATAGATGTATGTTTCAGAAATGAAAAGTTCAATTCTGATATTCGTCTCGTATTCATCTTTTGTTGCCAGTTCCGAATGTCATCTACGAAGCGTGAAAAAATAAAAAGAATTGGCTTTACTGTAGCAGTACGTTCAGAGGAAATTGCGTTTGTCCATGTATGTAATTCATATTCATCAAAATTTCATAAAAAAAAAAAAAAAATATATATATATATATATATATATATATATATATATATATATATATATATATGATAAATCATTTGGCTAAGGCGATTAATCTATCCATTAACTATGGAATAGGTTTGCAGGGGGCCTAGATCCTATGCCAGGAAACTAAGGGCACATGGCAGGCTCATCCCTGGATTGCAAGGGACAGGGTTACACACTTACAGTGCACACTTAGCCACGGACTACAGGAAAATTTGGAATCGCCACTCAGCCTACACAAGCACATGCATCACTGACATCCTTAACAAAAGCTTTTTTAAAATTTTATTTTCATTTAGAAATGAAAAGGTGCCAGTACCCAAGAATAAAAGCCTCATGCATGTTGGAACAGGTGGTCAGGTACACCTGACCATCTCACCCATTTGTGGGTTTAAATGAACACAATTGTATAAATGGATTTGTATGCTGTAGCATTAAAATTTTCTCTTCACTGGAACTAACAGGCCCGAACCTGTTCCAGCTGAACAATGCCCCTGGCCTCTGTGCCTGATCTCACTGATGCTCTTGTGGCTAAATTAGCCACTCCAAAATCTATTGGACAGCCTACCCAGAAGAAAGGAGGTTATTATTATAACAGCAAAGGGGGTCAACATCTGGAATGGGATGTTCTTCAGTTATGAGGTTGATGGTCAAGTGCCTACAATCTTCCTGCCACATAGTGTGTGAAGGCCACATTAAAGGGAGTATAGTGTATTTAGGCTGCATTATTGGAAAAGTATGTGGTAATGTACTTGACATGAGATGCACTGCATTAATTCAATTCGGTTCAATTTTATTTCTATAGCGCTTTTAATAAGGGTCATTGTCGAAAGCAAAGCAAAGCAATAGGAAGAAACCTTGAGAGGAACCCATCAGGGAACTCAACAGGGAACCCATCCTCATCTGGGAGATAACGGATAGCTGGAATTGATGTGCAGTCATACTGTTATATAACAGATGATGTGTTTAAGTTAATATGGAGTCCAGTCCGCTATTGAAGTAGACTGTAGGAAACTCCAGTCACAAGTCCTCAGAGAACAGCTGTCCGCATCAGCTGAGGCCAGGACCGTCATTATGGTAAAGTGGAACCATCCCCAGTCACCACACGCATCCCAAGCAGACCACACGGGGCATCTACGGGACGAGATCTCCAACCAGAAGCAGGACACCAGGGCGAGTCAGACAGGTCCAGAGGACAAAGGGGGTCTGGATCACTGGCAGCTCAACAGAGAGAAACAGTGAGAAGAGAAGAGAAGAGAAGAGAAGAGAAAGTATTATCTTTCATAACTGCTTTATCATTTGATTTAAATAATTAGTGAGAATAATTACGTAAAAGAAAACAAGCAAAAGTACTAACTGCAAGAGAGTGGGAGGGATTGGTCAGACTTTTAGTTAGAGTGTGCAGGAATAGTGAAAATTTCAGCGAGAGTGAGGTGGTAAGTGGCGGTCAAACTTTTAGATGGAGCACATGGGATTGGTCAATATGGGAAGAGTCCCACACATCTGCTTATCTTCTGATTCTTGATGATTGTCCTGAGGTTCGAAATTCCTTTCCTAACGTTACACCAGTCTGAGCTGACTTTTTCACCTCATTTCTTTGTCTCGACTCAGCTCAATCAATGAAGGTAACTCAAAAGCATAGTGTTGATTACTTAGGCAAATTTTTCATTCTTATGAGAATAGAGTATTGAGATTGAACAAGCGAGTGCCGTGATGGTGACGATAATACGACAGCTCTAACTCTGATCTGGCCTATTAGCTCAAAGCTAAGCAAGATAGAGTTTGCTTTGGATTCACAAGATTCTCAACAAATATTTCCTAACTACTGTATGTGCCAGCAAGTGGATTATTAAAGCTTTTTCTCTTTTATTGGTGAGGCACAGAGCCCTTTCCTTCTGTAAGAGCAGTGCACAAAACTCAATCATCAGTGTTATTTCCTCCTCTTTCTTTTTTCTATTAGAACGGATGAAGAAAAGAGAGAGAGAGAGAAAGTTCTGAAGAGGCCTGAAGGAAAATTGAGTTGAGGCTACGTCTCCTCACGTTGCCTGCCTAACCTCACAGTGAGAGTGTTTTTGATTGGTGGCAAAATGTGAGAATAGACTTGTCTTCATTGACATTTCCGTGCAGCTAGCAAGCGTTTCCCCGGGTGTGACCTCTCTCGGCTTTATTAATAAATGAGACCTGGAGGTTTTGGGTCCAAAGAGTGGCCCTTCATCTTGATTTCCACCCGCATAATGATTTTCACAGGGTTCAGGACCTGAACTGGAGCGAAATAATGAGTGTCAGTCATTACTGCTAAAATGTGTCCCTCATTCCAACCAAGACTGAAGACATAATGAACCTAAATATCCCCGACATGGAAACGTATAGACATGGATGAGTAGTGGCACACAGTTTGGGTATTGCTTACCCTTCCAGAGTGCAGACTATTTTTCCTTATTCAGCTATATGCTGATGAAAAAAATAGAAGAGAATTATTTCTCCTCAGAGCTGTGTTTGATCAATACATTCTGTTTTGGTTTTAATTATTCATCCCATTCTCAGCTTTTTTTCTTTTTTTTTTTTTTCCATTGTGCACTTTATATTGTTGTGAATTATTGTTTTGTCCAGGATCTTGTTTTCAAAGTAATGAAGAGAAATTACGAAAATCCATTTGGAGCACTCACGAGAGTGGAAATTGAGCTTGAAATAAAAGAACTGTGCTAAGATAATAAACAGAGCATAAAGTCAGATCCATGCAGTTTGTGGAACAACGCCACTCACAACTGTTCTCCAATACTTCTTTAAACTTTTCACTGCAATAACACTGGCATTGGCAAGTTAAGGCTGAAATTATAAAGGGAATTTGATCCCGAATTAGGGCAAATGGAGACAAGAGGCAGAAACTGGATCCATGTTACTAGAATGAAAACTGGAGTAGATGATAAATATTGCCAATCTTGGAACCCATGGCTAAGGGAGTCTATGTGGAACTGGTTTGTAGAGTGGACCACAGTTCTCAGAAGGCACACCAAAAGAAAGCCCCACTATATAGTGAAATCTAGAAATCCAAAGAGGACAAGCAAGTTGTGGACCTCAGGATGTCTGGAGGAATGCGTGACTCTACAGAAGGAACACCAGAAGAACACCTCTTCAAACGGGCGAGATTTGGACCTTGGGGCGTTAAGAGGCAGCCCTCCTCTTGACACGTAAAGAAAAACACCTTCAGCAAAGATCATGAACTCAGAAGATCCATGATATGTACCTTGACCTGAAAAGGTAGGTCACTCGGAAGGTTAGATAAAGCAAATTCGGTGGATTCCTCAAGGTTTCTTTGTATTCATCATCTCACAGTTATTCTCCTTGTATTTTCTTCAACATTTACGTCTCTTTAACATTCTAGAGCGTTCCTGGTATATGGAAAAAGACCCTGCTATCTGTTTACTAGAACAGATTCCCGTTCGAGCTTTGGTAGCTGTATAACGGTCTCTCCTCCCTTCTCCCTGGCATGTTTTGTTCCCTGGGAAGTGATAGGAGACAGGGCAGGACGAGAGTGGACATGACACCACTGCTGTAAGTTACACCCTTTGCCGACTTTCAGGACTGATTTGTGGCGTAATCAGTCCCACATTTGATTATACGCTCGCAACAGAAACACACCTGTCTCATATTTTATTCAAATTGCTGCCTGAAATATGTATTTCCCCTAAAATCAGGCTTTCTTGTTTGTCACAGTGACTGAACAGAGAAATAGACATGAACTCGCTGAGAGCAAACTACATCATTCATGTCAGTCACTTGAGCGTGCCGTGAATTGTTTTAATATGAGGAAATATCGGATGTAAAGCATCACAAAACAGTTCTGATCTTTTTTTTTTTTTCCGCGTATTGTTTTCCAGCCCTACCGCATCTATTGTCTTATTGCTAGTTCTTTGAAACATCCAGTATCAGTTTACACAAGGGCGATTTACTGTATATTTCCTGTGCTGTTTTGCATGATGCTCATGAACTAGTTTGCATGTTCAAAAGGCTTTTTTAAGCACATGTTTTTAATTAGCTGTGACATTAGTCTGACAAGCCCACCCAGCAGTGCAGTCAGATCTTAATGAATCCTCAGATCCCTTGTTTCCTGAGGAAAAAAAAAAAAAAAAAACCTCCAGCATCACCCCCGCAGCAAGCGGAGAGTGCGCAAGTTTGCAGCAGGGGCCACTGGGTAAATTAGTGTAACCATGGCCAGATGCAGGTAATGGTCACACCTTGTCAGAGCTGCCAGGGGTTTGTCAAGGACATGGTCTTAAGCACTGAGATGGGTTTTACACATACAGAATGCCTGCTCCAATACTGTATGTAGCCAGTGTGTGTTAATTTAAAATAAGAGCTGGATCTACTAGTCCAGGCAAAGCTTCTTTTCGGTTCAGTTCCATTTCAAGTGCTGTAGCTTCTGTAGTCAATAAGCTCACAGTTCTTTATTCCTGAATATCTTTCAGTGATTTTTATTTAAGCCTGGATGATCATTATTGATGGTGTTTTTCATCGCACATGATCCCTATATATGAAGGTCAAAATTCACTCCTCAGAAGCAGCCATTTTACACTTACCTTATTGTTTGGCTGCTTTTGCATGAGCATCCTAGTCACAGCTGGCTTTTACAAACCAACAGTTTTTATACCAATAAAAAATTCCAGTAAATGTAGCCACGGAACTTTTTTTGACTCCGACAACCTGCTGCGCTACATACATCAGCTTTTACTAGTTGGATCGATTATTTGCACGAGATGAGATGATCGTTTCAGATCGTTTCAGGATTATTCACCGTCAGCGTTACAGGACAGCCATTTTCTTTCTGATTCAATGAAACCGGCGAGGCCGACTCAATTCTCCCGCGTCCCCACACGCACAGACATGCAATGTACCGGACATTTTATACATTCCCTTACACACTGAAAATAATGTATATAATTGTGAATATTGGTATCTGGTGTATTTCAGTATCTGTTCTTTGTACAATACACATGAGCTTCTACCGTGATTAAACTGGAAGTAGAACCCGCGGGTCCGTTCGTATCGGTGGAAATTCGTAACTTGAATGTTCGTAAGTCGGGGACTACCTGTATTTGTAACAACGTGGGTCTTGCGAAAGGCAAAATGTACTGCCCTGGTCAGAACAGGAAGATCCACAGGCGGGTTACGCGACGGAGTGTTGCTAGGCGACGCCGCTTTGGGGGCAATCACCTGGTAGCTCATCTATTCAGAGCTCCGGAAACCAGTACCTGGGGACAAGACAAAGACACAGTCAAGCCAAATCGTCAGAACTTGAAAGTAAGAAACTGAGAGCAGCACGCAACGCGATAAGAGAACAATCTCAGTTAAGTGAAAGACACAAAAATTAAAGAGATAAAGTTTTTTTTTCAGTTTCCTGAGGAGACGGAGGAGCTTTTTTTCTGTTTTTTTCCGTTTTCTTTAGTTCCCTAAGTTTCAATTAATAAACACACGTTTTCTCAGAATGGGAAGGTCTACCCATTTCACAAGCACTCTCGCACACTCCTGTCTCACTGATGCTCTCTGAAGACCGCCATAAGGCCTCTTACTTTCCTATTACATCTCGTGGCATGGCTGCCAAACCTGCTCTGCATAACAATATTGTGTAATTAGATATCGTGCTATAAATGTATAGGGAGCTATAAGCATATTAGACATATGTATTATTAAGTAATAGCCATAAATACAAGATGAGAGATATCCAGAATTATTACAAAACCAGTACTGGATTATCTGTGTAAGTGTACTGTGTGTGTGTATATATATACTGTACATACTGTATATTAAGATATTCTAGTATGTCTAGAGAAGAATTTGCTAGTATATAGGGATATGAAAGTATGTTCAGTATGTATGTAAACAGAGTAATGGAGTTATAGAATGATTAAAGGTAGTAAGGTGTCTGTGGTATAACAGTGCGTCTGTGGGAAAGAATCTGGCCATGAACCTGCTGGTTCCGGAGCGAATGTTTCCGTACCTTCCGTACTGAGGTTAAACAGTTTGTGACTCCATGATGTCCACCGCCCAGATTCCAACCAAACCTATAGAATATCTTTTATGTGAGATCTAAAATCTCAGATAATTTCTCAGTTAACGCCCAAGTCATCCCTACTCTTGACTTTCAAAACCCGCGTGTCCTTATGAATGCACTCACATACTTCATACCATTTTCATCTCAGTCAGTTTCTGAGCAAATGAAACACAAGTCTCGGCAGCGTTCACTTCTGAAGTGTCCCCTGGACATCCCTTTGGGAGAACCCTTAAAGGTTCTGTGTAGGTTCTGAGCTCTACAACAAAGTGTTTTCATATCAGAAAGGACTCCAAGCTAAGAACACTAAAATATATTGAGGAAAAAAAAAAAACGTCTTTTAAATGTCACTTGAAGAGCATTTTGAATGAGAGTGCGGAGACATTTGTAAATGTTGCTTAGCGACAGTGATGAATAATTGGAATGTTAATTAAATCTTAAATAGAATATACTGTAGGGTTTAAAATTCAGCAATGAAGGTAGTAAGCGAACTAGTCAAGGAGTATGTAAACTTTACAAATAACCCAGTGGGAACAAATGTGGAAAAAGATCTGATGCAAATTCATTCTACTTCCTACGTAGCTACGTAGGTTCTCACGTAGGTTGTGTCTATCATGACGTCATTAATTTCCTGTCACGCGCCAGGTCCAATGGGATCAAACAGTGTTTTTGGTCATTATTACCATTATTAATCCATATACAAACTTGATTGGATTTAAAACTTCAACAACAACAAAAAAAAAAGCAGTTATAAGGATAAGCTGGATTTGTCTCATAAAGTAATGCTGGAAATTATAATATCTATCCTCTAATGTTCATCATTTTGTATAAGAATCTGTCATTTGTACAAGAATCCAAGATTTCTTTTTTGTATTTCATAGCAAGATCAGATTGGTAGATGCCACACTTGATTATCTCACTTTTGCGCACAAAAGCATTCAATAGGCTTCGGCTCAGACGGAGGATCTCTCGTGCTCTGTGGTGCTGCATTACAATCTGAAGTGCTGCTGATCTGATAATAAAGTCATTCTGTCGAATGCCCAAGACCTTGGACTGAGTACTGTGGCCTTTATGAAACCACTCCAACACACCTGCTGCGGCCAAGAAAGTCAGAGCTGGCTGGTTTTAATTGGGTCCTGAGCACGGCATTGTTAGGCAGAAGAAGCAGTGATAATAAGAAAAAGAAACGGGAAAGGAAAATGTAAAGGCAGGTAGAGAAATGTCTTCTTTCGCCAAGTGCGTTAAACTGACTTGCTAGTTTATTTGATACTAAAATGATATACCTTATGAAGTGAAAATGCAAATCAGTGTTTTTATCAATGCAATCTTGATGCACATCGAGTTTCCATGAGATTAGCTTTACAAATGTAGAAACTGGAATGTGACTGTAGTCCAGAGCTCAACCAGAATTACTGTATAATCTCCTTCCCTGCTTTAGTAAGGTACAGCTCTGATATCGGGTGAGGGTATTCTAGTTCATCTCAAAGGTGTTTAGCGGGGTTGTGGTCAGGGCTCTGTGCAGGATATTTAAACTCTTCCAGTCTAAACCATCTGTTCATGCATACAGTAGGTTCCATTGTCCAGGTGAAACAGGTTAGAGCTACTTGGCTTCAGGAATGGGAAATGCTATAGCATACTGTAGAAGGACATCCAGTACAGCCATGCGCTTTTAACTTTGTGGCAAATGGGTGTAACTTGTGGTGTTGTGTGTCCACATATTGTACATGGGGATCTCAGTCATTGAAAACTAATTGTTTTTTTTTTTTTCTGGGGAACATAGACATGACACTGGCATGATGCACAAAATGAAGCTAACCAGTTGAAGTTAGAAAAAAGTCTTATGATTTTCAGCCTTGATCTTTTATTTAGACTTGAATGTCTACTAGTCTTGAATCTTCTGGGCTTGCAGCCCTAGGAGTAGCCCTAATATTCAAACTGAAAAAAAAAAAAAAAAAACACGAAACCCACTGTTGTGCAATAAAAACTGAAAGCACATTATGGACCTGTGAGCAAAAGTTATATTATTACAGATAATATATGCATAGTGTGGAATTTCTGTCAATAATTAGCAAAATATTGAATATTTTTTATATAAATATGAGGTGATATTTATTGCCAATAAAATAAATATTGGCAAACATCTTTTTAATAAGATAATTTGTTCAGTTATTTGCTGTAATTATAGTTTCATATCGCAGATAAAAAAAAAATCATAATCGCAATATGTGTCAAAATAATCGTGATTTTTTTGTGATTTTTTTTTCTTTTCTGTGATTTTAATATATATACTGTATATATACTGTATATGAATATTGTGTATTATTATTATTATTATTATTATTATTATTATTATTATTATTATTATTGATTCATTATTTTTTTATTAAATTGTTGTTTTATTAAAAGTTGGGCTAAATAATTCAGACGGTTTATAGAGACAGTTTTTTCCAGAAAAAAAGGATGATAAACAGATAATAAACAATCTACTTCATCACACTGCTATATTTCACATGCACCTTTTCAATAAGATCAAATTTAATGTATTTCCAAAAAAAAATTCACTTAAAGTCATTTATTAGCAATGTGACTTTAATGCCTTTTTTGTCTGGGGTTTAAACCCTGCCAGCTCACTTTACCTCAGCCGTCCCTGCTATCCAGGTTTCTCAGGAGCGACTGTTTTTCCAGACTGATCCTCCTGACGTTACCCTAATCCACTTCTTCACTCTCTAGTCTCTGTTTGTTGTGCACTATCACTACCATAACTAAGCCGACTCAAATCTCAATCTTGCGCTATTGACCTGTGCTCAGTC